>JALNQF010000439.1:0-30124 GCA_028456385.1 Ophiosphaerella korrae | reverse complement strand
TTAGTAAGTTCGCAATGTTAGTAAGTTTGCGATGTTAGTAAGTTGCAAACTTACTAACATGTTAGTAAGTTTGTAATGTTAGTAAGTTTGCAATATTAGTAAGTTGCAAACTTACTAACATTAGTGCGAAAATAAGAGATATAAGGGATAACTCCCTTACACGTCTCCCTCCTTTTAAAGAGCGAATTCCTAGAGCTTAAAAAGGGCTCTAATTAACTAATAATACCTATTAGGTAGTAGTAGTAGTAGCTAGAGATAAGGAGGTTAACTGTTTTTAGAGTTAAAATCGTTATTTACAAAGTATAGAGCTAAGGTTTTTACTAATTTTAGTATAAAATTAAGACGCGCGCAACTTCTATATATAAAACGTGTCGACTACAAACCCTTTTTTACTACCTCTACTCTACACTAACAAAATTAAACCTAAAAGTATTTATACATAGTATAAGGGAAGGTAAAGTTAACGCTACTAAGTAACTTAATAGCGCTAGATCTCTATATAGGTGCTTACTATAGATATAGGCTTTGCGATAGGTAGGTTTGTTAATATAGAGGACCTAGTAAGCCTAATATTTACAAGTATTAGGAGGTAGGCGGCGCAAAGCAGCCCTAGCTAGGAATTTAGTAGCTAGTTGTAAATTCTATAATAGCGAACTAGACCTACGCGTAACTAGTTATAAGGGAGCGTAGTAGTCGTAGCTATAGTAGTAGGGGTAGGCCCTAACCTAAAAAGAGTCTTACGCTTACTAGCTAAGGTAAACTATTCCTACTATTTTTACGCTGTAATTTATCTTTAGCTAGTAGTAAAGTTTTCTAATTGCGCCTTAGAGGGCCTTTTTGCGCCTACTAATAGCTAGAGTACCTTACTAGGTTACGTCTTTATTAGGCTCTATTTTAGGTATATAGTTAGAGTTTTAGGCTTTTCTAGGTAGTTCTAGTAAAAGTTAAAGGCAGTAATTATACCTTATAAGGGGCTTTTTTACGCCTATTAATAGTTAGGATACCCTAATAGGTTATATCTTTGTTAGGGCTCTATTTTTTAGGTATACGTAGAGTTAGTAGTTTAGCTTTCTCTAGGTAGTTCTAGTAAAAGTTAAAGGTAGCTTCGTATTTTATAAATTCTTTTACTAGCTCCTATATAGGTTTATTATAGCTAGTCTAGTAGACTAAGTAGTATTATCTTGCGTATTTTCTACGCTCTTTAAAGTGTACGTCTAAGATAGCTTCTACTAGGTATTCTTTATGTACGCTACTAGTTTCTTTATTAGTAATAATAATAGGGATTAGCTATAGTAGGTCTTAATCTAGTAAGGGCTTCTAATTCCTAGGGCGTAAGAGTTTTAGAGAGAAGACTAAGAATACGCCTTTACTTAGTATCTCTTAGAGTAGTACTAGCTTATATACTCTACTATTGTAGATAACTCTCTTAATAAAGTATAGGCCTACCTATTAGTAGTCTAATTTTAGAGTTAGCTAAGTAGTTCTCTAATTAGCTATACTAATATAGGCTTAGTTACTAACTTTATATGCTAGTCTACTTTAGCAAAAGGTATTAGCTTAGGCTACTTACTCTTGTTATACCTAGAGTATTTTTTCCTTAAAGTAGGCTACTAGGTTACTATAGGCGTTAAGTAGCTTGTTAGCTTGTATGCGTTAGTTACGTTAGGCTAAGTTTAGTTAATCTTTATTATTTTCGCTAGAGTATATACTACTATAGGAGTAATACCCTAGATCTATAAGAAATAGGGTTATCCTAATAGATATATTAATAGTATTATTTACTTAGAACTTAGCTACGTATAGCTAGGCTACCTAGTTATTCTACGTATAGTTAACGTATTACTTTAGAAAGATCTCTAGGGCTTAATTTGCTTACTTAGTTTAGCTATTAGTTTCTAGGTAGTATACAGTTAAGAGCTTTTGCGTAATATAGAGGCGTTTATATATATAGCGCTAAAATTAACTAATAAAGGTTGTTTCTCTATTAGATATAATATTTATTAGGACTCTATAAAGCTTAAAAATAGATATAAAATATTAGGCAGCTTCCTTAGGTTTTAGAGACTTATAGGGGAAGAAATAGCGTCTTTTTATAAGGTAGTAGTAAATTACAAGGATATATTTATAAATCTAGCTGCTGTTTTTACTAGTTAGTAAGGCTTAGATATAGTCTACTAAGATATTAGTCTAGGGTGCGTAGGGAATTAGTATAGGTTAGAGGTAACTAAGTTTACTATCTTGTAGGTTCTTTATATAGTAGTAGATTAGGTATATATTGCAAAATTACTTAATAGCTTAGAGTATCTTAGGCTAATAATAGCACTTATATATTAGATATAACGTGCTATAGGGTCCTTTATAGCCTACTAACTAATAGTTATAGTATAAATTAAAGATTTAGTAGCGTAGATAGGCGTTTAGGGGGATGTATAGACGCGTTTTATTAACCTAGAGGCGCCTTTCTTTCTCTAATCTAGTAGAGCTAATATTAGTGTACAAGAAGTAGTATCCTACTTTATAGAAGGCTTTTAATAGTTTTTATTATCTACTATCTATAGTAGTAAATATAGCTTAGGCTATATAGTCTTCTAAGTACGCTATATCTAGTAATTCTTCTATTAGGCGTAGGTTAACAATATATAGTAAGAGTTCTAGGTCTAGTTCTCTATTATAGGGTAGTAGAAAATCCTCTAGTAGGTTTACTAATTTTAGTTTTATTCCCGCAATATAGCGAAGGTAGGCGTACACTATAGTAGCTTATTCTAGCGTAAATCTATCTAGCTTTTATAGGTCTGCGAGGCTTAGAGCGTAAATTACTATATCTAGCGTAGGTTTTACGCTTAGGGCTAGGACTTAAAGGCTTAGGATAATTTAGTTAGCTCCTAATACTTGTAGATTAGAATTATCTATAGGGTAGTCCTATAGTTAGTAGCTTAGAGCGTCTATAACTTTGTTTATATCGCTAGGTGTATATTTAATATAGAAATTAAATTAGGATAGGAATAATAACTAGCGTACCTAGTAGCAATTAAGCTTTTTAGTTATTATAAAGGTTTCTAAATTATAGTAGTCTATTATAACGTAGATTGTATGTAGACTACCTATAAGCTCTAGTTCCTATTCTTTAAATACTTAGATTATAGCTATAAGCTCTAGGTCGTAGATATTATAATTATATTCTACTAGGGTGTATTTTTTTAAGAAGAAGCTAACTAGCTATTAGATTCTATCTTAGTTTAGTTAGCTTATTACTCTACCTAAGGCCTACCTAGAGGCGTTAGTTTAGATATAGATTAGTTTTAAGGGGTTAAAGTAAAGTAAGACTACTCCTAGCTAGAAAGTAGCTTTTAGTTTATTAAAGGCGTCTATATATTCTTAGGTAATTATAAAGGGCTTGTACTAGGTCTTTTAAAGAGGTAGCCTATCTCCTTTAGTAGGTTTAGTAATAACCTTAGACTTAATTAACTTAGTAAGTAGTAGGGCAAAGCTTAAGTAATCCTTAATAAAGCGCTAGAGGAATCTAGTATAGCCTAAAAAGGCTAAGACTTCTTTAGTAGTCTTTAGTATTTCTTACTCCTAGATAGCTTTAACTTTAGAGGGATCTATTGTAATTCTTTTATTAGAAATAATTATACCTAAAAACTTAACTAAAGTAGCGTAGAGGCTAGATTTTTTAAGATCTACGTAGAAGCCTTACTCTTTTAGTTGTGTAAGTACTTTATAAACGTGCTAGATATAGTCTATTTTGTTATTAGAGTATATTAGGACGTTGTCTATATATATAGTATAGAAGTTATCTAAATATTCTAGTAGGGCTAAGTTAATAGCGCGCTAGAAAGTAGCTAGTACGTTAGTAAAGCTAAAGGGTACTACCTTATAGGTATATATACTAAAGTAGGTAACAAAGGTAGTTAGCTATTTTAAATTTAGGGTAATACGTAAGTAGTAAAAGGCGTGTATTACGTTAAATTTAGAGAAAATCTTTGCCTTATTTAGGTAGGCTAGTATTTCTCTAAAGAATAGAATAGGGTACTAGTCTTTAATAGTAGATTTGTTTAGCTTATAGTAGTTTATGTAAACTTATAAGCTACTATCTAGTTTAGCTATAATTAGTAGGTTATTCCTAGCTAAGGAGCTATATTTGCTAATAAAGCCCTTGCTTTCTATTTCTTAGATATATTTCTAGATTGCTTTATCTTATTTTCTAGTAAAAAAGTAAAGTTTAGTGTCTAGGATTTTTGCGCTAGGTTTAAGGGTAATTTCTAGGTCGTGTAGCCTATAAGGAGGAAGTTCTTTAGTAGCTTTCTTATTAAAACAGGGTATTAAGTCTTAATATAGTTAGAGTAGTTCTATAGACAAGATATCTTTAAGCTCTACTATAGGTAGTAGTTTATAAAATTATACGTAATCTACTTCTCTAGCTACTTTATAGTAGTACACTAGTAGTAGTATTCTATTTAAGGTAAGTACTACGAGCGTATATCTACTTCTTCTAGTAAAGGCCTTAATTACATAATAACTAATAGTTTAAATATCTATTAACAAGTTCTATTTATACCTATTAGGGTACCTGCTTAGGGGCCCTATAGGGGTAGATAATAGTTTAAGCGCTAGCTTCTTTAAGGCTATAGTAGAGTAATATCTAAGCGCACTATAGTATACTACTAAGAGGATTTCGTTAGTTGTCTAGTAGTACTATTAGTAGTAAGTGTTAGGGAATAATAACGTTCTATAGTAGTAGTTAGGTTTAATAGTATAGGCCTTACGCTATAAAAATCCTAGAATAAGGTTAAATTAGCTTGCGTTTTTAATAATATAGGCGGAGGTCTGTTTAATATACGCGCCTACTTGTAGGTAGAACTTAACCTAATACGTAATAGACTTAGATAGAGAACTATTATATCCTTTGTAGATAATAGGTTAAGGTAGCTAGATAGTTTGTAATTTTATAGTCTTCTAGGCAAATTTTTATTAAATAAAGTTTACGTTAGCTTTATTATTAGCTAGAGTTCTAGCTATATAGGGTACTATAGGGTCTTTGCCTAAGAAGCTAGTAAATAAGAATTAGTTTAGCTTAGCTTCTATTAGATTAGTTAGTAGTTTCTTGCACTAGACTATTTGTGTTCTATAGGTAAGTATATAGGATATAGCTATACTAGGGTTTATACTTTAGTAGTTAATTACGCTCTTCTAGTTTGTGTAATCTCTAGGTTAAGGCTTTAGGCCTAGGGAACGTCGTTTTCTAAATCCTAGTCTAAGTTAGGCTCTAGTTCTAGCTCTATGTCTAGTTAGAGGTTATATTTAAAGAATTAGTCTTCTATTTCTATGTCTATTTTAGAGTCTATTACTATATAGGTAGCTATATAGTAGTTTGTAGCGTTAGTAGGTATCTTAGATCTAGTAGCTTTTGTTTATTTACAAGTAGTATAGTCTAGCTTCTTAACGCCTATTTTTCTATAGCCCTAGTATAAAATTGTTTTAAGGTTCTTAGTTTTAATTGTAGTAGCCTTTTTACTAGTTAGGTGTATTCCTCTAAATACGCTTTCTAGTTATAGTTAATAGTATTTTAGTTCTTATAGAGTTATAGCTAGTTCTTCCTTAAAGTTTTATATCTACACTCTTAGTTTAGCTCTTATAGGCGCTAGGGTATAAAGCTAGGTTTACCTAGGGCTTATATCTAGGTTGTAATTATTTACTTTGTTTTCTAATATTAAGATTGTTACCGGCTTACTAGGGTCGACTTCCTAATAGCCTTCTAGTATTAGTAGATTGCGAGGTAATAGCAAGGGTTCGTATAGGTAATCTGCAATAACTATAAACAATAGAAGATATCTCGCGACTATCTTGTACTAGCGTTCCGTAGTTAGGGGATTAAATTGCTAATACTATCTTAATAATGCGCGTCGCTACTAACTATATACTTGTCCTAATCTATTAATCTATTACTGCTAAGAACAACAGATCGTAGATTACCTTAATCTATAATCTATTAACGCTAAGAGTCTATAGATTATAGATTACCCTAGGTATCCTAATTATGTATAGTTTCCTAATTAAGTTCGTATTCTTCGTGTTCGTAAGAACTTAATCCTCTAGTTATAGGGCTAATTAGTTCTATCTATATTTCTCTTGTTACTATCGTAACACTATCTCCTCCTCTAGGTAGGTCCTCGTTTATCTATCCTAGAGCTAAGGTTATTAACCTACTTTCTTCGTTAATTTCTAGTTCTTTATTACTCCCTATAGTTGCCTCTTCTATACGTCGTTAATATCTTCTTGCTAATTACGTGTTGCGCAATAGTGTCGAAATATTTCTTTATTCTTGTTATACCTCTTCTAAGTTAAATCCTAAGTACTCTCCTTATATAGTTTCTACAAACGATAGTAGAGCTTATAAAGCGTATATCTATATAAACGTTTGTAGTTCCTATAACGTATCTAGTGTCTCTTTTATAGAGTGTATGTTTATTATACTTATTCTTGTATCTAGGCTTAATAATAATAGGGAGAGCTATTAACTAGGCTTAAGAGAAATTACTGTCTTAAATTACAGAGGCTAAAGCTAAGCGTAAGTAGATCTAGGAGCTTGCGTAGAGTAAGCTAGTAGAGAATTAAGCTTGTCTCTCTCGTCTTTATAAGATAAAGGCGCTAAATAATAAGAAATTAGTAGTACAGTTAGTAGCTCTAGAAGCTAAGCTAGACTTAGATAAAGTATTTAGTGTTGCTGTAGTAGGTCCTATATTAGGCGCTCCTATCGCCTCTCTATCTAGTAATAGTAATGTTAGTTTTCTTAGTTTGCTACTAGGCGTTCTAGAGGGTTTTAACTTTAGAAGTCCTCTAGTTTCTTAGGGTAGTTAAGATTATCCTCTAGTTCCTATATTTCTTCCTATAGTTGTCCTTTTTTATCTATACCTATCTATTTTACTAGATAGTAGTTCCTACTATTATAGAACTAATATACTAGGATTTCTTTAACTTCTTATTCTTCTTGTTCTCTATACGTATCTACTTTATACACTAGTAGTTCTGCGTTTTGTAGTACTATCTTAAGTAGTACTACGTAGAAGGTTAAGTGTATCCTTATCTTGTTTAGTAGCTTTAGTTTAAATATAACTAGTGTAACTTCTTTCTTAATTTTGTATAGTCTTATCTTAACGTAGTCTAATTTTAAGCTTAGTCTTTTACTCTTAATGTTTTTCTGTACTAACTATACTTTTTCTCTCTTTCTAAATTAGGGTCCCTCTTTATATTTCTTGTTATAGTATTTTGCTATTTAATTATATAGGAATTCTATATCCTATCTTAATTACTCGTGTATGTCTTTAAGTCTGTTAGCAAAATTTTCTCCTCTTAGAGACTAAGATATTTCTAGTCTTAGTATTCTATATACACTAGAGTTAAATCTATAGTTTGTAAAGAAAGGTAATACTCCTATTATCTTATTCTTTGCGCTATTGTATGCTAACTATACTATAGGTAGTAACTATACCTAGTTATTCTAGTTGTAGTTAAGGTAGTATCTTAAGTATTGTTCTACTGTCTAATTTATGCGTTCTAATTATCTATCTATTTATAGGTAGTATACTGTTAACATTGTATATTTAATTCCTAATTATACTATTATCGTTCCCTATAGTTTTAATGTAAATCTTACGTCTCTATCTATTATAATCTTGTTAGGTAGTCTATATTAGCTAATTACAGTTCCTAGAACCTAGTATGCTGCGACTTCTATTCTACTTTTCTCCTTATATAGTCTAAAATATAAGTACTTTGTAAGTTTATCTACTATTATTAGGATTCTATCGTACTTAACTCCTAATATTAGGTCTTTTAACTTAAGTAGTTTTGTAATAAAATCTATTATAATAACTCCCTATAGTTATTCTAGTACTTCTACTAGTTATAACTTTCTATATAGTATATACCTACTATACTTATTCCTTTAGTATTCTATATAATCTTGTAGTACTTCTATTACTAGTTGTCTTGCTCTTAAGATATAGTAGTCTCTTAGTAGTCTATCTAGTATTTTGTCAATTCCTTAATATCTATATACTAGTAGTTTATAGAACTATCGTATAAATTCTCTTTATATTCTTCTTAGAATATACGTTCTTCTATAGGCTTTTGCGAGACTTTCCTTAATCTTAAGTTTTTCTATCTTTTTAGGAGCTTTTCTTGTTTCTTCCTAAATCTATTTGTCTAGCTTACTACTCTTTCTTTCGAGTGTTGCGGCTATTTTAGTTGTATTTAGGACTAAATATCCTTCTTTGTTTTTAACTAGAACTATACTAGTAGCGCTTACTTCTTTCTATAAGTCTAGTCTTCTACTAAAGGCGTCTACAAATTAGTTATCTTTCTCTTTTATATATATAATTTCTATATTAAATATTAATAGGAATTCTTACTATCTTATATATTATTATATTAGTTCTTTATTTAGTATAAATCCTATAAGATTCCTATAGTCTATATAGACCTTTATTTAGTATTTTGCTCCTTATAGGTATACTCTCTATTATTTAAATACTTTATAAATTACTAGTATCTCTTTATCGTAAATTAGATAGTTAAGCTCTACTAGCTTTATTTTCTTAGAGTAGTATTTAACTAAATATTCTTTCTTAGTCTTTAGGTTTTCTTGTATTAGTGCTATTCTATAGACTAAATTAGATGCGTCTGTTTTTACTATTACTAGTAGGTCTAGGTTGTATATTCTAATAACTAGGTTTTCTGTAAACTTCTTCTTAATCTTCTTAAATACTTTATCGCATTTTTTTATCTATTTAAATAGTGTGTCCTTCTTTATAAGCCTTGTTATTAGTTCTATATCTTCTAACTATCTTACTATTAACTTTTTACAAAAGTTAGCTAGGCTATAAAATTATTGTACTTCCTTTAGGTTCTTTAGTATTAGCTATTTGTTAATTAATCTAATTTTTTCTAGATTAATCTTGATTTTCCCTAGTTCAATAATAAATCTAAGGAAGTCTGTTTCCTTTGTATAGAATTTACATTTTCTTATTTTAAGAAATAGTTTACTTTCTACTAGTTTTTCTAGCACTTTGTGTATATGCTGTACGTGTTCTTCTTCTACTTCTAAGATTATAAGGATATTATCTAGGTATGTAAATATAAATATATCTAAGTACTCTCTTAGTACTATATTTATTCTTTCTTAGAAGGCTGCTAGTGCGTTTATTAAGCTAAAGGGCATAACTAGGTATTTATATAGTCTATATTGTGTTCTAAATACTATTTTCTATTTATTACCTTTCTTAATTCTAATCTAGTAGTAGGCGTTCTAGATGTCTAGTTTTATAAAGATTCTTGCTTTCTGTAGTCTATCTTATATTACGTCTATTTGTAGTAAGAGATATTAGTTCTTATTTATAATTGCGTTAGTTTTTCTAAAGTCTACGCAAGGTCTTTTGTTGCTTGTTCCTTTTTTGTCTACAAATATAAGTCTATATACTACTAAGGATTTAGATTCTTATATCTATCCTTTCTTTAGTGCGTTTTCGATAAACGTTCGTTTAATCTTAGATTCTTCTTCTATTTTTCTATAAACTAGGCTCTATCCTACGTCCTTATCTTTCTTTAGATCTATCGCTAAATCCTATAGTTAATATTCTAGAAGGTAATCTTTAGGTTCTATAAGCTGTTTTTCCTATTTCTTATATTCTTCTAGGAATTCTCCTTTATATGTAGCTATGTTAGCTTTTAATATTTCTTTCTTAAGGTAGCTAATTTTCCCTATTCTCTAATTAATTCTTAGGTTAGTTATTTATAACTATAGTATTCCTAGTATTATATCTTGTTTGTTATTAATTGTTGTTATATCTATAACTATATTCTTAATTGTTATTCCTTCTAGTTCTAGTGTAGAGGGTGTTATCTCAAACTTTATAGGTTCCTAGAATAGTTTTCCTTTGATTGTACTTAGTTATTAAGGGTACTTCTTTGTAGTATAGGTTATTCCTTAGTTTTCTATAAACTTCTTTAATATAAAGTTCTTTATAGCTCTACTATTAATTATTAATCGTACTTTCCTTCCTTAATAAGTACCTGTTTTTGTAATGTGTAGGCCTTTTATGCCTTCTAGCCTTTCTTAATTTAGTATTTTTGTAAATTATCTATCTTTCTAGGGCTATAGCCCTGTTTTAAGTTTGTGTTCTTTATATTTTAGATATTTATCGTACTTGTATTTGTACTATAGTCTTCCTTAGACGCATTTTCTAGGTAGTTTTAGTCTAGGCCTTATTACTACGTAACCTTCTTTAGGTATTATTTCCTATCCTTAGATATCTTCTACTAGAATTACTCTTATATAGTCGTAGCCTCTTCTTCTTATAGGCTATACTTTGTTGTTTGCTTTAGGGTTTCTATATATTATACAATTCTTCTCTAGGTATAATATCTATAATACTTTAAAATATACTAGGTGCTTAGGATCTATTATTTTGTTATCCCCTTCCTAGTAACTATCTATTCTAGGTCTTATATCTATTAGAACGTAGTATACTATTAGTACTTGTAGTGTATAGGCTTTGTTAATCTATCGCGTTTTTCTTACGAGGAACTACTATTCCCTTTATATAGGTATTCTTCCTACTATAACTATATATTGCTTTATCTATTCTTAAAATAGTATAAACTATATTTCTTTAGGATTACGTTCTTTCTAGTCTTCGTACGCTTCCTCTATACTTATAACTAGTAAGTATTTCTAAACAAATTTCTATTCTTTATTTTGTTCCTCTATATCTATTATTGTATAGCTATTATAGCTATATATATCTAGCTAGGCGTACTCTATACCTTTTATACTAACCTATCTTTTACTTTCTTATAGTCTTTTAGAGGAAGCTATAGTAGTCTCTTTATCTAGTACCTATCCTTTAGCCTAGATTAATAGGGTCTAGGGCTCTTCCCTTTCTAAGTCTTCTATTAGTAGGTCTATTACATGCGCTATTTCTTCTAGCTATACTTTTATTCTTTCTTTTATTGCTACTACTCTATTTTTTTATAAGAACTATCCTACTCCCTATTTACTAGAAAGATGTATATAGTAGTCGTCTTTATAACAAAAGGTCTAATAGAGTATTGTATATTATATTTCTTTACTCCTAGCTACTTTTTCTTAAGGTTTAGCCTATACTTATAGTGTTTCTTTCTTTTTCTCTGTCGTCTTTAACTAAGTTTCCTTATCTTTTTTATAGTCTTTACTTTTGCATTCCTTTATATAGTGTCCTAGTTTCTTATATTTATAATATGCTGTATCCTTTTTCTTCTTTAATTAGTAGTCTTTTGCGTAGTAGCCTTTCTTACTATAGTTAAAATACGTAAAGTCTTTATTCTTCTTTTTCCTTCTATCCTTGTTTGCGTTAAGGATTATAGGATCTCTAGCGTCCTAATTTCTAGTTTAGCTACTGTACTTGTTCTTTTTCTATTCTTAAAGGTTGTCGTTAATTTAGATTACTTGTTATTTTAGGGCTTCTAGTGTCCTAGGTTTCTCTATATATATTATTTCGTATTAAATTTTTACGTTTAGTCCTTGTTTAAATCGTAACATAAGGGCTAATTCGTTCTATTCTATATTTTAGCTTAATTATTTAAATTGTAATACGTATTCTAGAACACTTTTACTTTGTATAAGCCTCTCGAGTTTTTCTTTAGCTTATTAGGTAATATCTATATCTCTAAATGCTACTCTTATTTGTTTAGTAAAGTATTTATAGCTTCTAAAAATAGCTCTAGTTTTATCTTTTTAGGTTATTAGAGAATACGTTATATAGTCTGTCTAGTAGGGTTTGTACTATCTTATTACGTCTTCTTTAAGGTGTAGTCTAATGTATATTACCTTCTTTTCTTCTATATTAAAGTATAGTACTTATACATCTATCTAGAGTTATGCTAACGCTATAAAGGGTCTTAATTTCTCCCTTATTCTATTAAACTTCTTAAGAACAGGTATCTTAGGTAGTTTCTTTATTATACTTATTTCTAGTTGTTAGGTAATTAGCTCTATCTAGTTCTAGCCTTTAATAATAGCTTTAATTTATACTTTGTTCTATTTTAAGTAATCTTGTAGTTCCTTATTCTACGTTTCTAATACTTTAATTACTATCTTTATATCTTCTTTGTTGTCGATTAGTTTGTTTATACAATCCTTAATCGTTTCCTATATAGTACTATCTAACTTATAACTACTCCTAGGGGCTTTGCTTGTTAAACTTTCTACTATCGTGTTAGCTAGACCGTGCGCTACTTACGCTTCGCTTCTCGCAATAACTAAATTAGCAAGGTGTTACTAGCTTACTAGGGTTAACTTCTTAATAGCCTTCTAGTATTAGTAGATTGCGAGGTAATAGTAAGAGTTTGTATAGGTGATCTGCAATAACTATAAACAATAGAAGATATCTTGTAACTATCTTGTACTAGCGTTCTATAGTTAGGAGATTAAATTACTAATACTATCTTAATAATGCGCGTCGCTACTAACTATATACTTGTCCTAATCTATTAATCTATTACTGCTAAGAACAATAGATTGCGGATTACCTTAATCTATAATCTATTAACGCTAAGAGTCTATAGATTATAGATTACTCTAGGTATCCTAATTATATGTAGTTTCCTAATCGAGTTCGTATTCTTCGTGTTCGTAAGAACTCGATCCTCTAGTCGTAGGGCTAATTAGTTCTATCTGTATTTCTCTTGTTACTATCGTAACAAAGATTATCTTTTAAAACTTAGCAGGGCTATTGTAGATACTAGGGGTAGTGCTAGTAGCCTCTTTAAGCTAGAGTTGCAGCTTTTTTTAAAGGTAGATATTGTATAGCTATAGGTTCTATTGTAGTTTAAGGCTAATATTATTAAATTTAGAGAGGAATTTAGCTTATACTAACTAGGTAGTTTTGTAGATTAGTTAATCTAGTCTAAATTTAGCTATTTCTAGGGTTTTGTAGCGTACTTCTCCTAATCTTACTATATCTATATTACTAAATTAGTAAAAAAGTATAAAGAAATATATAAATTCTTCTTAGTATAAATAAGCAACACTATTTAGGATAGTAAGGTATAAGTAAGCTAATCCTATATAGTAGTGTATAATAACGTTAGCTTAGGTTTATAAGCTAATATATTTTTTTCTATTAGTAATAAAGTAATTGTATATAGACTAGATAAAGGATATAATATCTACGTAGCGTCTTATACTTAAAAATTGTAGGGGTTTTATAGAGTAGTCTTCTTATTCTTTATACTAGTAAAAATTAAAGGCTAGCTCTTAGATACTAGTTAAGAAGAGAGTTAGGGTAAACTCTTCTCTATTAAAGATGTAGTAGCTTACTACTAGTGCTTAGGGTTTAAACTCTCTTTTAAGGATGCTAGGTTACTAGCCTTATAGTAAGATCTTAGTGTAGGGTAGTTCTATATCTTTCTACGCTAGTATATTAAAGTTAAAAGTTTTTAGCTTAGTTTATTTAGCTATTAGGTCTTCTTAGTAGATTACTACTTTACGTAAGTAGTTGTATTTTACTATAGCTTTTTCTTATAGGGCTTTATACTAGGTAGCTCTTTAGCTTAAAGTATTGTATTACTCTACGATATAGTTATAGTCTAGTAGTAATTACGCTAGGCGTTCTTAGAGTTAGGCTAATTAGTTATCTTATTAGGAGAGTTATTTATCTAATTTGCTTACTCTAGCTATAAGCCTCTAGTTTTATTTGTTTACTACGTTAATTATATCTTGTGTCTAAGTATTTGCAACTACTAGGTATAATACTATTCTAGCTAGGGCAAATTCTCTAAGAGATAAGTAATTACTAGGTTTATTATCCTTAATTCCCTAGTACAAGGTTAGTAGTAGGGTGCAAAACAAGGGTTAGAGCTTAGCAAACTTAGTAAGTAATTTCTTAAGTTTATCCTAAGATATAAAGACTATTCCTAGTAGTAGGTCTTTATTAATTGTAGTATTTAATAGTAAGTTATCTCTTAGCTCTTCTAGGATCTTAAGCTTAGGTGTAGGCTAGAGTAATAATACTTAGCTAACGTTTAGTTAGGCGTCGTTAATTAAGTTGTTTAATACAGTCTAGTTGTTAAAAGAGACCTTAGTAACTAGTCTATGCCTTAGGGGGCTACCTTAGTTAAAGGGGGTAGGGTCTATATCTAGGTTAAATTCTTCTACAATAGGTTAGTTAGGAGTAGCTAAGTCTATTATAGAGCTATTAGCTAAGAAGGCGCCTAGTACTTATTAGGGAATTATGTTAGGTTAGAAATTAAGTTTACTAGGTAGTCTTAGCTAAATAAAGGATTTAGGGTCTATTACCTATTTTCCTTTATCTTTCTATAAGGGGGTCTTAAGATATTATTAGAAGTTGCTTAGTGCTTTTTTTGTTAGAGCAGTTAGTATAGTAGGTCCTTAAGTCTATTTTTCTAGGGACCTAGTTCTAGTGCGTATTTTATAGATTTTTTGCAGTATAGTAGCTCTAGAGCGTTCCCTTAGTTCCTTACTAGATCTATAGTCTACTATTTATAGCGTGTCTTTATCTTATAAGTATACTTAGTTCTAGTAATAAAGAGGTTGTAAGCTAGTATTATTTTAGTTTAAGAGGCTAGCTTTTAAGGGGATAGAAGATTTTTTGTATAACTAAGTTATAGTATAATAAGCTAAGTTGTAGTAGTTGTGTGCTATATTAGTGCGTTTAGCTATTAGTTTGTAGAGATTTAGATCTTTAGTGCTAGCTAGTAAAGGTTTTAGTAGGGTCTAGGGCACTTTATTACTTAGTTCTTGTAAATTAAGCGCTAGTAATTTGCGTAGGTTTAGGGGTCTTTTCCTTCTCTAGCACTACTACCTAGGTTTAATACCTAGTGTAAGTACGCCCTTACCTAGGTATACGTAGTAGGTATAAGCTAAAGCTTTATAACTTATAAGGCAGTTAAACTACTCTTCTTTAGTACGTATTTCTTTCTAGAACGTTAGCGCTAGTACTAGCAAAAAGGAAGCGCTAGAAACCTTAACTAGAACTATAATATAGTAAACTTAAGGGGCTACCTAGCGCGCTGTAGCTAAGGTAGGATCTAATTCCTAGTAGTGTAGTTCTTTTTAGCTAGCTAGGCTTAATTAAGAGTTAGCTGTAATTAGCTATCTTGCAGTAACTCTAGCGCAGGTAAGAAGGCTACTAGCGTAGTTTTAGGTTATAGAGAGGCCTATAAAAGCAAAATATTTACAGAGATCTACTATTATATAAGGTAGACTTTACGCAAGATAACTTAATAAAGTAGTTTTAACAATTAACTAAAAAGAGTAAATAGTAGATAAAGCTATCTAAGTAAGTACTAGGTATATATACCTAGTAGCTTACTAAGCGCTAACTAAAAGTAGAAAGATAGTTAAATGTTAGTAAGTTGTAAACTTACTAACATGTTAGTAAGTTCGCAATGTTAGTAAGTTTGCGATGTTAGTAAGTTGCAAACTTACTAACATGTTAGTAAGTTTGTAATGTTAGTAAGTTTGTAATGTTAGTAAGTTGCAAACTTACTAACATTAGTGCAAAAATAAGAGATATAAGGGATAACTCCCTTATAAGAAATCTATTTAAGGCTATACTAGAGCTAAAGTATTATACTTAAAGTATCTAAATCTATAACTACTACCTATTACTCTACTTAAGTATAATCTAAGCTAATTTAGCTTAACTTATACTTTATTAAGTAATCCTAGGACTAACTACCTTTACTTCTACTAGCTAAGCCTCTTTTAGTAGGAGTTCTCTTAGTATAAGCTAAAGTAGCCTAGTAAGCTACTTTAGTAGCTTATTTAGCTTTTTTAGTATCTTTAAGAGCCTATTTAGCTTTAGTAAAAGTAATAGTACTTATACTAAAGTACTAAAGGCTATATTAGTATAATCTAAGCTAATTAAAGCTAACTAGAGTTACTTACTTTCTTTTTAAGAGTACTAAGAATACTAGAGTTAGAATCTTCTTTTAGAGTACGCTTTTTAGCGTTTTTACGCTTAATAATACTTTACTTAGAATAATTATAGCTCTAAGTAACTAGGTTTAACACCTATAGTATAGTCTATCTTACTAGTCTATCTATTTTTAAGATCTATAGAAAATTAAGCGTACTTAATATCTATAAATATAAAGTAGTTAATACTAGTTTTAAGTATATTGTAAAAGACTAGTTCTTTAGAATTAAGTACGCTACTAAAGTAGAACTTTAGGCTATAATTACTAATAAACGCTCTAAGATAAAGAAGCTTCTACGTGTAAGGAGTCTAGGGTAGAGAGTTATTAGGGTACGCTTAGCGCTATTAACGAGCTCTACTAGGCCGAGTAACTAGTGTTGCTAGCTCTATTAGCTAGTATATTCCCCTGCATACAACTTAGTATAACCCTAAGCGAGTTCTAAGCGAGTGCAAAGAACTTTAAGTAATAATAACTAGTATATATATTATATACTACTGCAATAGCTTAACTAGCTATTAGCCCCTTTTTGTCTAGATTAGCTTAGTAGTATGTCGTCCTTACACTACGTAAACGTAAGCCTATAAGTACTACTACTACGCCTATTAAGAAATAAAAGACAAAGGCTACATTAGCTTTTAATACTAAACTCTCTAACAACAATAATTACGTCCCCTACCCTTAACGCTGTACGACACTAACTCTAGCAGCCAACCTTCCTACTAGTAATCTCTACGCAATAGGTAACGTACTAGTTAAGATAGAGCCTAGCGCCCCTTCGCCCCAACTCTCTAACAACGAGTTTAGCTTTGACCTCCCTATAGGAATCGATCCTAGCAAAGTCTACGACTTCGACTACGTTAACGACACTATTAGCAAGATGTAGACCTAAAGGCCTAGGCCAAGGGACTATAGCTTTGTTGCTGTTTCAAAAGCAACACAAAGCATCCTAAACACGATAATTTTAACGCCTGCACTCCAGCAGGATAGGTAGCAAGTCGCCCTAGGATTCTTGATAAAGGGTATTGATGAAGGGTATCTCAAGGCCTCCCTGACCCGGAGGGGTGGAGGCTGTCACGGGACATAACTAAGGACGCTAGCCTCCTTACTATATATAGCACTAGCCTAGCTTAGTTGAGAGGACATCAGAAAACAATCATACATCTCGACTACGTCATCCATCGATCCATCACAGTCAGCGTGGAGGAGACTGAAGACGTTGGTTGGTCTTTGCGGTACACCCTTTGTTAGTACAAGTCTCTTGAAACTTCGCATAGCATCTGTATAGCATGTCAAAGGCCGTGAAAGTGCATAGAGTTCCTTTTTGCGCTACATAACTTTCTTAGCCAAACTAAAAGTAAAGCTGAACGGTATTTAAGTGCTTTAGATATAGATAAATGCATGTGCCTCAGATGCTGGATGTTCTAACGCTATCCAAGCCGTTACTCTTAACGCTCAATGGTTTGTCGTGGCTACAACTGTCTCGTGGGACCAAAGCATTTTGATTTGCGTTAGCTTTTAAAGATGAGCCAATAGGATTCGGACTCGGAAAGCCAGGCCTCTGGGATCCAATCGGAGAAGTTCCTCAAATCTGATGCTTTGATTGAAGGCGCACGCGAGAGGGGACAAGAGCGGGCTAGATAAAATTTGTGTGGAAAATTGCAGGGAACGGCGACCGAGTACCGGAGCACCGGACCCATTGCCCTGGATGTCCAAAGTCTTCTGCAGGACATCATCAGCAACAGCTTCATTGACTAATCTCTGGCTTCGGAGCTTCGAAGGAAGAGTCCACAGCCAGAAATTCCACATTTCCGGAAATAGCTTGTGATAATTCATGTCTGAGCCACCCCACCCGTAGGAGTCTGTGATGAAGACATACCAGTGTATCATGCTCTTAGAATCCAGGGTGCTTTAGTAATTAGTTTGATATGCTAGTCAAGTACTGAAGCGTGTAACAAAAATTTCCAATGCGCCACGTTCTCTCCTTCATAACGACTTTGGTCCATGTTCAGATGGACAATCTTTAACCCCATTGAGCATTATTGCGGGGGAATTAGAGTGGACTAATTGAAGAGCTGCAAGTTGCTGACTGCCCAGACGACGACGTTTGGGCTCAAGTAAATCGCCAAGCTCGCTAAAGAGGCGCTCGCAATCACTGCTAGATGCTGGGATCGTCGTAATATCAATTGCAAAACGCGCTAACGTAAGGTATTTTAGCTGCAATTGAATCTAGTACTTGACTAGGTTCCTATCCGCCCGATATTGCTCCAGCGTCTACACGGGTTCCAGTGTTTTCCAACGCTCAAACTCGTCGTCTAGGCTGTTGGTAGTTTACAAGTGAGATGTTCTGTGGGCACAACGCCCGCTGTTTCCCGTACTCTAGACAAGTCCTTTACCCAAGCTGTCCATTGCAGTATGCGTGCTACACCTTTGAAGCTAACAAATCTGACTAGAAACCTCAAAACTCTGTAACGCGTTCGTATGACTCAATCATTCTGCATACCGTGGGCCATATTATTGAAACTGTAATCGATCAGACAAGGGAAGTGTTTACGAAGAAAGGCCCTCCCAACCGGAAGACAGGCGCAAACAATAGCTATATGCATCTCTACCATCCTAGTGTTGGATTAGATATAACTTTCTATACTGGGGTACAAAGTCAATATACTAACCACCATATTCCATTGCGCACATATTCCCACGTAAGGTCTGGACTGGGAGCCATATCCACCGTTGTCTTCAATCGAATGATGCTGACGACTATGACACTGTTCCGCATATTAGCACATTTCACCTCTAGACTTATTCTGGTGGGAGCGCACAATCCTCCTGTCATCAATACTAAAACCAACCCAATCTTTTCCCACTTGGGAAGCCGGGTCTTTCGTAGCATGAATATGGGCAGAAGTAGAATAACGATGTCTGTAGCTGTATTCATTACGCCGGAAAATATGTTGATTTTTGGCCATTCAATGCATGAACCGTGGGTAATGCTTAAATCCCAAAATTTTTCGAGTGGCTGGCAATCGAACAGCCAGTGCAATGACCCGATGAGACTGTACAACACTACTACTACGATAGTAGCATAGATGGCTTTTTTAGGTCTTTGTGGTAAGGACCGTAAGAAGAGGATTAGGATTGACACCTTGCTAAACATGATCGAAAGGCCGTAGAATGTTACGCATATCGCAGCAAACTAGATAGCTTCTGTTAGCCAGTGTATCTCTATGCGTACGTTATGGAGGACCGGGAGGGATCATTTCTAACTTTGAGGAATTTGCCATTGAATGTGGAAAAACGGACATCCCATAAATGGCGACCCAATCCATAGCGAGTGACTAGGCTTAATTAGCTGAGTATAGGATGCACTAGGCATACGATAGACTTACGTAGAGAGTCAATACCAGATGATACGCACGCTAGAAGCTAAAAGCAACAGAAGTTTAGGTAGGTGCACGTACAAATTGAATGGGAACTAACCCATGCGAGAGCGATCATATCTAAAAATTAGCCCCATACTTATTTATGCGAAGATCGAAATACTTGCAATCGTCAATTCCTACTGAGTGTGTAATAAAGCCAGTTGTGTAAAGACGAAGAATCACAAACAACGCTGAGACAAGGGGTAAGATTATATTCGTAGTCAGGATAATACACTGAAGAGACGGTGGGTTGATGAAATTTGGTGCGACTCCTGGTGGCGGAGGAATTACTCCGACATCTTCCTCTCGCAGCTGGAGGTCAAACGAAGACATTACACTGTAAAGAACGTAAAAGTCGGGTTGGTGGATTTCAAAGGGCTGGGGATGTATTATGTGGATATTACCTATAATGCGTGTTAGGGAAATGTTGCGCCGGACGGATTGTTTTCAGCATTCAGCATTTTAAAGTATGTGCCAAACGCCACAGAAAGTAATTCATTAGATGCGGTTTGAATAATGCGGGTTCAGAAAAACAAGGGTCCCTAGTAGCGCCCTAACACGCATTAGTAAGTGACATGCATGTGTGGAATGGCACATGAAAATTATTTAAGCCCAATGGCTGGATGGCTTAAATGTAGTTCCCCTGGTTGGATGGAGCCTGCCTCCGCGAAACTCTCTTGAGTCGTGCATCCTGCACCACAAATTTGACAGCTGAAAATTCTGAACTTTATCAACACAAGTTTTGAGGCTATGCACTAGAAGTGTTCCGTGCTTCCGCGGAACCTAATTTAAATAAAGAGGCGCATTCGAGTCGCAAAGCAACAGCAGCCTGCTGCTTAGGTGATGCTGGCTAATACGCAACCAATACAAGTAATTAGCTTCTATCTTAGTACAGGGGTTACAACCGTTTGGCCAGGCATAATTTGTGGGGAAAATTATAGGCCCGAGTATTTACAAAACGGTAGCCTAGTGCTAGGGTACTGGACTCATTGTACTAGATTCTGCAGAAACACGATCAGCAAGGGCCTCGGTGGCCAATGTTACGATTCACTGTAGACCAAAATGGGCTCCTATACGCCATTGCAGAGTTTGCTATATACAAGGGCCCCAATGAACGGACTGTCAGTGGGACACGCGCGCATATTGTGCAGAAATTCGTGGCAAATCAACCCACGGGCGATCCGTTCATGGCCCCTTGCATTTCTTCCTCGCTGAGAGCACATCGATTCTATCCCAGTTCAACATAAACCAACGGATATCTTGGATAGAGCACCGCCAGACTACGCTCGAAGAGGACAGAGCATACTCGTTATTGGGCATCTTCATTGTGTATATCTGTCAGATTTGATGGTTACTGATCAATGATGTGAAGTATTGATTCGAGTTGAATTCATTGATTGAGTGGATTGATTATCTCTGATTCCTCTTCATCTGCTCTGCCCTCTGGTCTACATATACGTCTGAGTTGAAACCTAGTGGGTTTCACAGCTCAGTAGCGTATCGGCCCTACGCATTCCGGTCGTGGCACCCATGCGCGCGTGCGTCCAATCAACCGCCATCTCGATCGCCATCCGAATCTATTCGTGAGTTGGCTCATGGGCCAACTCATCCGACAATATCCCCCCAATCTATAGCGAAGGGATAGCAAGCGCGTTCAAGCGGCTCACGGACGAGACCACCACACAGGTAGATTTTGTATGAGAATGTATCAGTGCGGTGGCGGGCACTAACAATCCGCTCATGGGTACCCTTGCATGAGAATGGCTCTGTGCGGAACAATCCGCTCATAAGTCCCCCTTATATAATGGCCGCTAGCTGTCGAATGGTGTCTAGTTAGCGAATAGGAGCAGAGAAGAGAAAGGATTGCATGTGACAGGTGCGTTGCGTGGCGTACTCTGTTCCCCACAAACTCTAAAGTTGTACCCGAGGAGTAGGACATATGCCTCATCAGCGACCCTAGAGCCTGGCTTTCCGAACCAGGAACCTATTGGCCAATTCTAACTAATAATATAGTGAGAAAAAATGCTTTTTGTTAGGTGGTACAGTTTGCACAAGTCCCCCCCATGAGCGGATTGTTAGTGCCCGCCACCGCACTGATATATTCTCATACAAAATTTATCTGTGCAGTAAGGCGCGCTAACAATCCGCTTATGGGGGGACTTGTACAAGGGGGCTTCATGAACGGACTAACGCGAGGTAGCAGCTACATTAGTGCTTATACTCTGTAATTTATCTACGTAAGTAGACTAAGTTACTACTTTGTTGTCAGATGAGTTGCACGATCAGATATGCGATGCGCGATTAGATGCGCGATCACATGCGCGATCACATGTGCGATCAGATGCTCGATAGCATGTGCGCAGAGAAGCGCAACAGATTCCGGGTGTCCTGGAATCTGTTGATTGGCTCGCTTAAGCTAGTGCGGCGATATGATTGGGTCGGCGCACGAGCGTGACGATCGCCAAGCTGCCAACCCCGCCGCAGCTGAAAAGATCGCAGCCTCGACCTTCACGAACAAAGGAATCGAACAAAGGACCTCACATGCAAGGAGATAGACTACGTCAGCACAACTGATACAACAAAGGAACCAGCACCTCAACAGAATGAGTGCTGAGGATCCGGCTCGCCGCCGTTTCGAGAGACCCAGCCGAGACCGCCGCAGCGCAGATACATAGATAGAGCGCAGGGCCAGAGATAGACACAACGATCAATCCATTCAGTTCATACCCAGTGCCTTCAAGTCATAGGTGATCAATCTGAAATAAGGCCTTTCCGAAAGCCTCAGTATCCATCTCCAACAAGGCCCTCACATGGCCGTTACGAAAAAGCCTTTTTATCAACCTGCTATAACCGCCTTCAAATCTGACAATTAAGAGTCTCACTGCCTCAACCAAGTTGAGCAAACCAGCACCCACCTACACCTGATTGCTCCGGCTCGAGCATCAACTCGAGCATCAACTCAAGCATCAAGCTGAGCATCAAGCTAAGCACCATACAGAGCATCTACGAAAAGTGCTAATCTCCTGCCTTCCGGCACCCCTACGCGCATCTACGAAAAGTGCTATTCTCCTGCCCTCTGGCAGCACTACAAGCATCTTCGAAAAGCGCAAATCTCTTGCACTCTACCAGCCTTCTAGTAACTCTTAATTAAGCTAAGTATTAAGCTAAGCACTACACTTAGCGTTAAATAAGCGTACTTAAAAAAGTACTAATCTCCTACCCTCCCACAGCTCAAAGCCAAACTAAGATAACTAGTATTACCTAACGTAACCTAACTATAACATTAAGAACTAATACTAACTATACTACTAAGCTAACTTAGCTATAGTTAAGATACATTATATACAAAATCTAGGATTAGATTAACTTAGCCTCTACTATAGAGCTTATAAAGATACTAGAACTTACTAATCTTCTAGTACTTATAGATTATACTCTAGCTAGTAATATTAAAGAGCCTACGCGTTAGCCTAAACTCTTAGTAGTAAGTTTTAAAGTATTTAAAAAGATCTTAAGTATTATAAGACTCTTACTAAGTAATATTAAATTAATTAATATATATATAATAAGAAAAAGACAAGCTTATAGTATATTGTAGTATTTATTTAATTATTAGTCTTACTATATTTACTACGTATATATTACCTACTATATTAGTTAATATAATAATAGCTTACTTACCTAAAATAAATAATTAGAATTAATAAATAGTTAAAACAAGAACGTACTTATAAATAGTATATTAGCTTACTTAAACTAATAAAGACTATTTCAAATTAGAATATAGAGTAAGCTAAGTATAACTAAGCTACTACTAATATAGGAACTTATAAAGTTATAGAAATACTATAGATTTATATAGTTACTAAAGACTTTCTTTTACTAACTAATAAAGTTACTTTTATATAGTTTATAAACTTTTAAAACTATAGTTACTTTAAACTTAAGATAACTTAGAAAGAAAGAATAAATAATTCTAAAAGTATATAATAGTAACTTATCTTCTTAAATTAAGGAAAAATATAGCTATATTTATAGTTAATAATACTTTAGTAGATCTTACTACTAGTAGTATATTTACTTAAAGTAAGATAAAAGATATTTCTCTTACTAAATACGTACTACTTAATACTTATAGTAAAATAAATAGAAGTAGACTTAATAGTTAGTATAGTTATAATAGGACTCCTAGTTATTAACTACTAGAAGCCTCTAGGGGGAGTATAGTAGACTAAAAGTTAATAACTAAAGTACGTGTAGTAATTAAGTAATAAACTTGTAAATAATAGAATAATTCTTATAATATTAATATATTATCGCTCTTAGTTAGAGATTAAATTACTAATACTATCTTAGGGGTGTATATCTCTACTAACTATATACTTATACTATTCTACTAACTTTATAGCTTTATAGTTACTAAGCCTTATAAAGCTATAAAGCTATTATATATCTTTATTATAATTAACTTCTTAATTAAGCGTATTATCTTATAAGTTATATATATTGTTATCTTCTATTATAAGTCTAATTAGTTCTATCTAGTTTTCTCTTATTACTACTATAATACTATCTCCTCCTTTAAGTAAGTTCTTATTTTCTTATCTTAAAACTAAAGTTATTAACTTACTTTTTTTATTAATCTCTAACTCTTTATTACTCTCTATACCTTATTATTCTTAATATAATAAAGTATTATATATAGACTAAGTTACTTAAAATAGAGTTAAAATATTTCTCTATTTTTATTATACTAACTTTAAACTATCTTACTTTATATCTTTAAAAGATAGTAAGGCGTATAATAAGTATATTCTTACTAATATTTAGTATTAATTTACTCTTTTCAGTATCTTTATTATAGAATATAAGTACTCTATTACTACTAAATCTATTATTTCTAAATTATATAAAGAAAGCTATTAATTATACTAGAGAGAGATTATTATTATAGCTAGCTACTACTAAGTAAGCTAAGTATAACCTAATTTCTAAAACTACTTATAAGATAGTAAAACTTTAGGTATGTATAAACTATCTTTATAAACTAAAAGATTATAATATTACTAAATTATCTATATAGTTTTATACTTTAAAAGCTAAGATAGACTTTAAAGATATAGTAAAAGCTACTCTAGCTTATATTATATTAAGCGCTCCTATTACTTTTTTACTTACTATAAATATTATAAGTTTTTTTTAATTTACTACTAAGTAGCTTAGAAGGTTTTAACTTTAGAAGTCTTCTAATTTCTTAAAGTAATTAAGATTATTTTCTAGTTTCTATATATCTTCTTATAGTTACTTCTTTTATTATAGAACTAATATTATAGAATTTTTTTTACTTTTTAGTTTTCTTATTCTTTATATATATCTACTTTATATACTATTAGTTCTACTTTTTATAGTACTTTTTCTAGTAGTATAATATAAAATATTAAGTATATTTTTATTTTATCTAGTAGTCTTAACTTAAATATAACTAGTATAACTTACTTTTTTACTTTATATAGTTTTATTTTTATATAACCTAGTTTTAAACTTAGTTATATACTTTTAATATTTCTTTATATAAACTATACTTTTTCTCTTTCTTTAAACTAAAGTCTTTCTCTATATTTCTTATTATAGTACTTTACTATTTAATCTTATAAAAATTATAACAGGCCTCTTGTTATTAACTATAGGTGCCTATCTTAAAGGGGGTTAGTAGATTACAAAGTAATAGTAAAAGCTTAAGAGTAATCTACAATAACTATAAATAATAGAAGATATTTTGTAACTATCTTGTATTAGCGTTCTATAGTTAAAAGATTAAATTACTAATACTATCTTAATAATGCGCATTATACTAACTATATACTACTAGTAATCTATCTATATAACCTTATAGATTACTACTAATCTATTCGCTTATAACTATAGATTACTTTAATCTATTATTGCGTTATAATAGATTACTACTAATCTATTTGCACGTAACTATAGATTACTACTACGTATCCTAGTTATAGGTAGTTTCTTAATTAAGGTTATTACCCCGCTCGTCCTATGCTTCGTTAGCGCCTAGACTAGGACTAATTAGTTCTATCTCGATTTCTTCTATTACGCCTATAATACTATCTCTCCCTCTAGGTAGACCTTAGTTTATCTATCTTAGAGCTAAAGTTATTAACCTAGTTTCTTTATTAATATAGAGTTCTTTACTCTCTATCTCTATACCTACTAAGTTTACTCTTTATTATCTTTAATTAGCAGATCGTATATTACGTTATAGTATTACTATATTCTCTTGTTCTTGTTATAAGTCTTTAAATCCTCTTCTAGAGTATATTTCTTTAAAATATAGTAAGGCTTATAAGGTATATATTTATACTAATACTTACGCGTCTTATAATCTTTTTAGTATATCTCTTGTAGAGTATAGGTTAACAATACTTATTCTTATATCTATACTTATTTATAATAGAGAGAGCTATTAACTATACTTAAAATAAACTATCTAAATAGATTACTAAAGCTAAAAAAGAACGTAATTATATTCTAAGTATATAGGTAGAAAATTACGCTTGTTTAGTTCGTCTTCGTAAGACAAAGGCCTTAAATAATAAGAAATCTATTGCGTAGGCTACTTTTATTAAGTCTAAGCTTAATTTTAAGGCTATAGTAGAGGTTGTTCCTATTACATTAGGCGTTCCTATCGCCTCTCTATCTAGTAGTAATAATATTAGTTCTCTTAGTTTACTGCTAGGCGTTCTAGGGGATTTTAACTTTAGAAGTCCTCTAGTTTCTTAAAGTAATTAAGATTATCCTCTAGTTCCTATATTTCTTCTTATAGTTGCCCTTTCTCGTCTATACCTATCTATTTTACTAGGTAGTAGTTTTTTCTATTATAGAACTAGTGTACTAGGATTTTCTTAACTTCTTATTCTTCCTATTCTCTATACGTATCTACTTTATATACTAGTAGTTCTACGTTTTATAGTACTTGTTCTAGTAGGGCTATATAGAATGTTAGGTATATCCTTATCTTATTTAGTAGCTTTAATTTAAATATAACTAGTATAACTTCTTTCTTAATTTTGTATAGTCTTATCTTAACGTAGTCTAATTTTAAACTAGGTTATTTACTTTTAATATTCTTTTATACTAACTATACTTTTTCTCCCTCTCTAAATTAAAGTCCTTCTTTATACTTCTTATTATAGTACTTTACTATTTAATTATATAGGAATTCTATATCCTATCTTAATTAGTTATATATATCTCTAAGTCTATTAGCAAAGTTTTTTCTTCTTAGAGACTAAGATATTTAATTTTATAGTATCTAATATATATTAGGCTTAAATCTATAGTTTACAAAGAAGAGTAATACTCCTATTACTATATTCTTTGTGCTATTGTATACTAATTATACTATAGGTAGTAGCTATACCTAATTATTTTAGTTGTAGTTAAGGTAGTATCTTAAGTACTATTCTACTATCTAATTTATTTATTCTAATTATCTGTCTATTTATAGATAATATACTATAGATATTACGTATTATATTCCTAATTGCGCTATTATTATTCCTTATAGTTTTAATATAAATCGTACATCTCTATTTATAATAATCTTATCTAGTAGTCTATATTAACTAATTACAGTTTCTAGAACCTAGTGTATAGTAACCTCTATCCTACTTTTTTCTTTATATAGTCTAAAGTATATATACTTTATAAGTTTATCTACTATTATTAAAATTCTATTATATTTAACTCCTAATATTAGATCTTTAGACTTAGGTAACTTTATAATAAAGTCTATTGTAATAACTCCCTATAGTTATTTTAGTACTTCTACTAGTTATAGTATTCTATATAGTATATATCTATTGTATTTATTCTTTTAATATTCTATATAGTCTTATAGTACTTCTATTACTAGTTATCTTACTTTTAGAATATAGTAATCTTGTAGTAGTCTATCTAATATTTTCTTAATACCTTAGTAACTATGTACTAGTAATTTATAGAATTGTTATATAAATTCTCTTTAAATTTTTCCTAGAATATATATTCTTCTATATACTTATGCAAATCTATCTTAGATTTTAAGTTTCTCTATTTCTTTAGATACTTCTTATATTATTTTCTAAATCTATTTGTTTAGCTTATTACTTGTCCTCTTAAGTATTATAGCTATCTTAAGTATATTTAGGACTAAATATCCTTCTTCGTTCTTAACTAGAACTATACTAGTAGCGCTTACTTCTTCTTGTAAGTCTAGTCTTCTACTTAGAGCGTCTATAAATTAGTTGTCTTTCCCTTTTATATATATTATTTCTATATTAAATATTAATAGAAACTCCTACTATCTTATATAGCGTTGTAATAGCTCTTTATTTATTATAAATCCTATAAGATTCTTATAGTCTATATAAACTTTTATCTAGTGCTTTACTCTTTATAAGTATACTCTCTATTATTTAAATACTTTATAGATTACTAGTATCTCTTTGTTATAAATTAAGTAATTAAGTTCTACTATTTTTATCTTCTTAGAGAAGTATTTAACTAAGTATTCCTTTTTAGTCTCTAGGTCTTCTTACATTAGTACTATTCTATAGACTAAGTTTAATACGTCTATTTTTACTATTACTAGTAGTTCTAGGTTATATATTCTAATAACTAGGTTTTCTATAAACTTCTTTTTTATTCTCTTAAATACCTTATCGCATTCCTTTATCTATTTAAATAGCGTATCTTTTTTTATAAGTCTTATAATTAGCTCTATATCTTTAAAGTATCTTACTATTAACTTTCTATAAAAGTTAGCTAGCCTATAAAATTATTATACCTCTTTTAGGTTCTTTAGTATTAGCTATTTGTTAATTAAGTTAATCTTTTCTAGGTTAATCTTAATTTTTCCTAGTTTAATAATAAATCTAAGGAAATCTATTTCCTTTGTATAGAACTCGCATTTTCTTATCTTAAGAAATATTTTAGCTTCTACTAGTTTCTTTAGTACTTTGTATATATATTACACGTATTCTTTCTCTATTTCTAAGAATATAAGAATGTTGTCTAAGTACGCGAATATAAATATATCTAAGTATTCTCTTAGTACTATATTAATTCTCTCCTAGAATGCTACTAGTGCGTTTGTTAAACTAAATAGTATAACTAAGTATTTATATAGTCTATATTGTATTCTAAACGCTATTTTCTACTTATCTCTTTTCTTAATTCTAATCTAGTAGTATACGTTTTATATATCTAGTTTTATAAAGATCTTTACTCTTTATAGCCTATCTTATATTTTATCTATTTATAGTAGTAGGTATTAGTTCTTGTTTATAATTGCGTTAGTTTTTTTAAAATCTACGTAGGGTCTTTTATTACTTATTCCTTTTTTATCTATAAATATTAATCTATATACTACTAAGGATTTAGATTCTCTTATCTATCCTTTCTTTATTGCATTTTGTATAAATAATTGTTTAATCTTAGATTCTTTTTCTATTTTTTAGTAGACTAGGCTCTATCTTACGTTTTTTTCTTCTTCTAGTTCTATTACTAAGTCCTATAGTTAGTGTTCTAGAAGGTAATCTTCTAGTTTTATAAGCTACTTTTCCTATTTCTTGTATTCTTCTAGGAATTCTCCTTTATAGGTACTTATATTAGCTTTTAGTATATCTATTTTATTGTAACTAATTTTTCCTATTCTCTAATTAATATATAGGTTAGTTATCTATAACTATAGTATACCTAATATTATATCTTGTTTATTATCGATTGTTGTTATATCTATAACTATGTTCTAGATTTCTAGTCCTTCTAACCTTAGTATTAAAGGTACTATCTTAAACTATATTAGTTCCTAAAATAGTTTTCTTTTAATCGTACTTAGTTATTAAGAGTATTTCTTTATTATATACTTTATTCCTTGTGTTTCTATAAACTTCTTTAATATAAAGTTTCTTATAGCTCTACTATTAATTATTAATTGTACTTTCTTTCCTTAGTATATACCTGTTTTCGTAATATATAGGCCTCCTATACCTTCTAGCCTTTCTTACTTTAGTAATTTATTAAATTGTCTATCTTTCTAGGGCTATAGGCCTACTTTAAGTTTATATTTTTTGTATTTTAGATACTTGTCGTATATATATTTATACTATAGTCCTCTTTAGACGCATTTCTTAGATAATTTTAGGCTAGGTCTTACTACTATATATCTATCTTCTAGGATTATTTCCTATCCTTAGATATCTTCTACTATAATTACTCTTATATAGTTATAGCCTCTTCTCCTTATAGGCTATATATTGTTATTTACTTTAGGGTTTCTATATATAATACAATTCTTGTCTAGGTATAATATCTATAATACTTTAAAGTATACTAGATGTTTTAGGTCTATTATTTTGTTATCCCCTTCTTAGTATTTGCTTCTACTAGGTATATCTATTATTAGGATATAGTATACTACTAGTACTCTTAGTATATAGGCTTTATTAATCTATTGCGTCTCTCTTACAAGGTATTACTATTCTTTTTATATAAGTATTCTTCCTACTATAACTATATATTACTTTATCTATTCTTAAAATAGTATAAACTTTATTTCTTTAGGATTACGTTCTTTCTAGTCTTTGTACGCTTCCTCTATACTTATAACTAGTAAGTATTTCTAAACAAACTTCTATTCTTTATCTCGTTCCTCTATATCTATTATA